>JAPWTK010000375.1:0-5000 GCA_029963805.1 Aromia moschata | reverse complement strand
ACTTGGTGCTTCTTGATGTGAGGACGTTGCCACATATTTTCTGTTTTCTCCATTACTTGCGACTTATAAGCAAATTGTCAACGGTGTTTCGATTTTACTTTTTCTCAAATTCCTAATAATACCTTAAAAATCAGATTACATCACTAAGTACAACACTACTAAGCAGTGGCGGCTGGTGATAAGGACACAGGGCACGTGCTCAGCCCAAATTTCAATAGAAAATATTTATTTTGTGTTAATTTACTATAAATTACTGTTACAATAATATCAATTAATTGTATACGATAAACTATTCATATTCTAATTATTATTCCTTTTATACCACAAATAATGATTTTTATCACATATATATGACAGACTACCGATCGAGCACCGAGCCACCGTACTCCTTGCATTTCGCGCGCGGGGGACTGAATTTCCCAGCCCTCCTTTTTAATCGGGCTTTTTCGGTGACTGTTAAAATTTGGCGACGATTGCAGACAGACGACGTCGTTAAATCAGCTGAATGGGTCACACTTGTTGAGTGACCGTTTTTAGTGTTTTGTTTATTTTCTTCGCTGAGAAATGTGGTTTTACTGTTTTTGATTGTGAAAACGTTTCAAAATGAATTCGGTGGACTTTTTATTGACTAATAAAGATATTACATACGAGATCCGAACGGAAATTAAACGGTTAAGAAGGCCGATACCCGATTTGATTATTTACAAAACAGACGTAGGAAAATCGCGAAATTATTCACAAAATTTTAATAGTAGTGTCTACGACAGATTTAGGTGGTTATGTGGGTGTCCTAAAAGAAACAAACTGTTTTGTTTTATTTGTTTAGTGATGGTGGCAACCGAAGTGCATGGACTCAAGAAGGGTTAGTGATTTAAATCTCGGGCACGGGTAGCCGAGTGGGTTAAAGCGCCGTCTTCCAGTCGCGATACCTCTGTGCGCGTTGTTCGAGTCTTGGCCGAGGTAGAGGTTTTCTAATTGTCTCACTTTCTCTCAGGACTTGATATGCAACCACTAATACACTAGTATACGTGTGGATGCATAGATGCCAATCCAACCGCACATGCCCTAGATTTGGTAATGTTCTGAGTTTTCTGGGTTTCCCAGATCTGTAAAGCAAATGCGTTACCGAAATAATCCTAAGTGCGCCTCCCAGTGCGCCATGGCAAATAATAATAATAGCCACTCCTTCCCCGCACAGGTCCCTGAGACGACCTAAGGGGTTACTCTCGGAGTAATTATAGGTATGAGTATTACTATTATTATTATTATTATTATTATTATTATTATTATATAAAAAAAAAATTTAAATGAATAAGAAACATGCTAGCTACAATGAAAAACATTTACATAACATCTTAGATTTTAGTATGTGGGAAAAGGTAGACATAAGGCAACAGCTTGATAGTGCTTATCGTGAAAATATAAGACGTCACAATGAAAATGTGGATAAAAAAAACATATTTTAAAAACCAAATAATGAATTGTATTAAATTTTAGAAACAAATCCGGGACTTTAATAAAATGATTAACATTTTTGTGAACAATAAGGAGTGGCGAGCTGATTTAGTCTACAAATAACGGTAAGATACCTATATCAATTTTTTTTTCACATGTTGACACCCATTATTTTCTTGTGAAAGTCTATATTTTTGTATAAAATAATTTTTCATTGAAAATTCTGAAGTGTCAGTAAACCGCATGACCTTGAAAATTTTAAAATTTTGCCTGCGGCGCCATTGGTAGCTAATAAGTAATCCTACTAACACCCTGTGCCCACCCATGTAACACACCCACGAGCCGCCACTGCTACTAAATACAATTAACTTTACTAAGTACAATTCATATTTTAAAGTAAATATAAAAATCGTCTTACTATGTTTTATTTCACTCTAATAATATAAATTCACACTTGAACGCATATCCACTTAACACCGAGAAATTTTTTTGCATTGAACGCGCGTATTTCACCAACTATGTTGGCATCATCAGGATATGATTAAAACTAAACTGAAATCTAATGGTCTATCATATTTATAGTGAATTTCCCGTTGCGGTTAACCGACCCATGAAAGTTGTGTTCGAGAAGAACCATAACTTTTGTCCTTGTTTATTAACCAAAACAATGGACTATTCGGTAATCGGCCCATTATCTTTATTAATACTACTATTACATTTAGTAGTTTCTATTCTTTCAAATGCATCTAATGTCTACTATCTGCTACTTTTCTATTTAGTTTTAAGCTACTAACGTCTATTCTATGATTATTATCAAAAGCATATTGGATTACAAGAGTTTCTATTTTACCATTTTCTAATTTACCATATTCTATTTTACCATATTTTAAGTGAGCTACGCGTTCTTTGATCCTTGTTAAAATTGATATTTTTGTTTGGCCAATGTATTTTTGTTCACAATTTAACAAAGTTCTGACTTTATCAATATTTACCTTTTGATTGACCTAAAAGTTTTTGTAATTTATTTTTGAGGTGCTTACCAAAGTCATGTTAAGATTTTTAAAATTTTGACTTAATCCTCGGGTGAATGAATTTCGGTTCGTAAGGTAAAACAACAAATCTTGAATTATCAGCGTCTCTCCGAAACGTGGTGGAACTGGAAATCGTGGAATATTTTTGAAATATATGTTTCCTTATTAATTTTTCTATTAGTGTTTCTGGATAACTTCACTCAAAGCTAATTTTAACTGTAATTTATATAGTTTTTCTGGATAAGTGTTACTCAAAGCTTAATTAATTTTTTCACATTCAAATCTTAGGGAGAGAAGCTTAATAAAAGAAATGATGTGAATCGCTAAGAAAAGTGTACCTATATCTGTAGGAAATATATCGTTTCTGTATACATCAAATTCTAACTTATTTTCACAATTTCTAATAACCAACACACTAAAATTGGTAGTTTTTGTTCCCAAGTCCATGCGTAAAATTTGTAGTTGTGAAACGGTCATTAATTTTATACTAAACTTTGTACTAAAAATTGAATGACTTACATACATAAATGAACGCGTTAAGTTTCAGTGTCAGTGGTATTTGCGGTAACCAAGTGTCGGGCCACAGCCTGAGACACACTATGCATACGTTTGTTTTTCACCTTTTTCAATATTATTATTTCATGTTTTTTTTTATCTGTATAAAATAGTTTTATTTATATTTCAATTAGGTGTTTGTTAGTGATGCTACATTCTTTAATTTTATATTTAAAAGTTAACAACTCTAGCTAAAAGGCTTCACAGTTGCACAATACCGGTGTTCAAACTGATAAGACCATGGGAGGGCGGTGCCTCTAACCCGCTCCAAAAATTCTAAAAATTGTTGAACAAAAAAAAAAATGTACAGGGTTTTAATTTTGATAATGCGTTTTAAATTTGTATTTATCAGGTGGTTTCGTTGTGGAACATAAATTCCACTTTTCTAAGAATGTATTGACACCATAAAATGATTAAAATCTACTTATTACAACCCTGTACGAGATGAAATATAAAAAAACGAAATTTGTGTCTTTTTGAAATTTACTATTCTGATTTTTTTTTAGATAATTTATTATACCGTTTTTATTGTTGAGCTATTACTTTTCTTTAATTGAAGCTATTACAAACGCAAAAGTTGCAGATTTTCATTTTATATTAATTTGCATTTCATAGACGCGCTTATAATAACTTTTTTCCAAATTCTTTTATAGCCCGTCAACTAATCGTACTTTTCATTGATTGCATATATTTTTTAAATTACATTGTATTCATTTCATTCCTAGCACAATTCACAATTGTGCTAGAGCACAATTTTATGGGAAGTGCCCCTCGGTGAAATTAGCTGAATTTTTGATAGTTTGCTCTCCATGCCGACCGATCAAAAGTTTCTATGGGCTCCAAAGTATTAAAATGAATAGTTTTTCTGATATATACTCAAAATGTATTTTTTCAGTTTATGTTCACCATTATATTCACCAAATAAACATTTAATAATTCAGTCATATGAAACATTCTCTTAATATTGATAGATGAAGATATGTTAAAAATAACAATAATTACATATTATAACGAGTCATTAAAAAAAAAACACATATCATCAAATCTACCTATGAACGAGAGATGGAAATAGCCGTTATCTCGAAGCTCGACGCGAAACTTTATTGTTGTTAAACTTTTGAAATAGCTGTCACAATTGTAAAATAAATAATGAAATTCATTTTTAATGAAGAACAGACGCTTGTCACACTTGAAATTTATTTTAGAAATGGCAGTAGAATCAATGGAAACTTAGATATATTCGATGAGAGGGACAGGGAAGTTTTTCCAGAAGCAGTTATTCATGTGGACCATTTTAGTCGGTCAGTAAAATGTTAAATTTTACTTGCAAACTGGAAGCGTCAGTCGGAGCAAGGAAGTAGCAGACTCCGATAGTATGGACAGAATAAAACGTTTAAATGGTTAGGCACGTGATAACGGACCATCCAATAACATCAATTAGCCGTCTGAATCAACAAGTGAATCTTATACAATGTGTCAACGAATTCTGAAAAATGATTTGGAGCTCCATCCACATCGTCTACAATCCACACATGAAATTCTCAAATTCTCAGACTGGACGAAACTCTATAGACTACAGTTTATAGTTTTTTACTGATGAGGCTTGGTTCCATATTTCGGGCTATGGTAACCTTAAGAATATGAGACTTTGAAGTGCAGACCCTCACTTTTATATTAAAACTCCACTACACCCACAAGAAATATTGGAATGTGGTCAGCTGCGAGCAGAAGCAGGATTGTTGGACCTATTTTTTTTTAACGGAACACTGAATTCAAAGAGGTACTGTTTAGAAAGCTTAACATATTTTGTACAAATATTTCATGACAACGAATTGAAGAAGGTTATATTGAACAAGATGGAGCTCATGCGCATACTACTAGAGAAACTTATTATATAGCTGAATTTTTCGAAGATCGTGTAATTAGTCTGAACACGCAGATCATATATTGCATATATAC